>CM019182.2:48286239-48310782 GCA_009739505.2 Apolygus lucorum
CCGACTCAGGTTTGTGTAGTATACTCGCAAGTCTGGAGATCGATCTCTAGTCGAGATAAGTTAATTTTTAATGACACAGCATTTAATTCGTTTTCAGATCTTCTTCCAGGTTTATACGTGACATGTTCTTTCCCAATTATTCCCTCATCCAAATTTAATCCAAGATACCTCGATCTTAGGAGGATTGGTAGTATTTCGATGTTTATCTGATCTTAAGTTGGTCAGTTCTGTCGGAGGTAGATTAAAGACCACAAATGTAACCACTTTCGGTTCAAGCCTCCGTTTGTTAGATCATTCAGCTACACTTGCTTTCCTTTACAAAAACGGATCAATAATATTATTGGATAGTTCGAACATGACTCATAAACAATTATTGTTTATGGATCATGTTCGAATGTCCTTCGAGAAGAGACTTCTATGTACTTTACTTCCAAGTTTGAGCAGAATTAGAACACTTGCTCAGACATTCAACATTTAGTGTTGAATTTAGTGTTCTACGGCTTGAAACATTAATCTCTGGAAATGTCATAACTACCTAATTGTCACCTACGTGCCTGTCGGATTTTATAACTGTTCCTAGAATTTAAAGTACTGGAGGAATTTCGATAATAGAGGAAAAAATTGTTCACATCCGGAAAATGAACAGTTTCGGCTACCGCTGTAGCTGGTACCTACATTTACAATACATCTTTTTTCATTTAACAAGAGTCTTAAAAACATCATGAAATTTTGAATTTTAGAGCCAATGTGAAGGACCTGTCGGCTTTGAGGCTAGAGGTGGACGTGAGGAATCCGCTTCTCTACTTGGAAGGGAACTACAGCGCCATCTTGTCTGGCGTTGACTCTGAAGAGCCAATAGCTTCACATGGGACTTTCAACGTATCCATAAGTGAGAAAAATAATCATCCTGTCCAGATTTCAAAACGAGTTTATTACTTTAAGGAAAAATTGAGGATAATTGCTCAGTAACAAGGTACACACTAGGAAAAATGGATAAGAGGTTTCTCTGAAGCAGTCAATAATACAACGTTAGCAATCTTGATTAATTTGAAGTGCTTACTCAAACGATGAGGAACTTGATGAATAATGTTTTGTAACGTAATGTTTCAGTTGAAGTCAAAGGAACCTTGTTGGTGAAAGGCCATGTCGTCGAGAGAGACAACAATACGTATCTGCAGGTGGACAAAGCTTCCTTCAAACCTCAAATCTCCAACATGAAACTCAGTCTGTCCGATGAAGAAGATCCCTTCCCGGAATTGAGTGAGTATTGACTTATCCGTCAAAATGGGTGCAAATCAGTAGACACTTACTGGAGCGATGATTCAAATTTTCACTCTTTTCATTCCATCCCCACAATAAACATGTTTTCATTCATTGAGTTTTGGTAGATGGGCATCGGTGACCAAGGATTTAAAAATATCCAGCAATTTGGGCGTTCATGGTAAAAGATTTGATGTACACTACCAGAGGGTTCGGTGTGGCCGCTCGGGCGCGCTTTCTTTGGTGGTGGAATTTGGATCGACTTCCGGGGGGGTCTTGGGTTCAAATCTTGCCATTGGGAGCGTGCGTTTTTGTGCGTCCAGGGGTCTTATTGCATCCTTATACGACCCAGGGCGGTGAGGTAATGCGAAGCCATGAGTGAAATCGTCAAAACCAATATTCTGATCTTCCCTTTGGAAGAGCTGATGACGTCCGCGAAGGAATATCAGCCGGACGAAAATCCAACCTGAAATGTCTGTTTACTTTACTGAAATGGATATACACTACCATAATATCTTCATGTGTTGCAGCTACGATGGTGGTCTCGCTTGCCAACTCCTACTGGCGAGTAGTTTATGGAGAAGCGATGCCTCTCATAGAAGACGCCATGGACCGCATCATGCGAATCTACGCTCAAGATTTGACGACAGACGTCCCATTCTACGAGATCGTTTCCCCCTAGTCGACAAGGCCTATCGTCGAAGTCAACGTGAACGCGAATTGTTGGTTTATGATCGGTTGCCTCACGTAAATACGCATAATCCACATCCTAATTACTTTTACCTATAAATGACTATGATGACCATGGTATCATCTCAGGTACTCCACAGCTGTTCCAAAGTGTCACCGGCGTAACCAAAATTAAATTTCGATTTTAAATTTAATGGACAGCAGAATTGTATGTGGGTCATTAAAAGTCACAAAATATAGTTAAGACAAATATTTCAAAATTTTTTCACTTTTTTGACTTTTAAATCTTACAAAAATAGTTCGAACAATTCAACTCTGACCGTTAATTTTTAAATTCGAATTCAATTTTGGTTATTCCGGTGACATTTTGGATCAGTTGTGGAGTTCCTAAGATGTTTTCGGTGACACTAGTGACACCATGGTCCAATTAGGGTTGATAATGTTCAAAAAGCCTTCAAAACGAAAAAAAAAAACAATATATTTTTAGAATCTTGTTATGAAATAGTCATTCAAATAATCATTAATAAAAAAAATCTAAACTGATGAAATTTGGTTTATATACAATTACATAATATCATCTACTACGATGTTCTGGTGATATTCTGTAATCCTGAAAATAAGGGTTAGTGCAGTACTTACAGGTGGGCACCTTATATATTTTACTCCTGTGATGCGATTAATTATTTTACGTGTAAAGTTAAATCAGTAGTACACACTGAAGAGTTCAAAATACTCACAATATATTTAACCTTCCACCGGAGAAGAGCGCCTGAACTAAGTTGGCAAGTACGTGACCTATAGATATGATAAAAAGCATACAAAATGTGCAGATGACTTAAATCAAAACATATCTTCTATACCTAGTACTATTGTATAGCAGGCAAATGTTCGTGGTTTACAATAATTCGAGTAGAACACGAGGAATAAAGGTACAATGCTCGAGAACTAGGTGCGAAGTCATCTTTTGAAGAATTTGATCAAATTTTTCATGTTCTGATTTTGTATCTTTTATTGAAGTCGCGTTTCAACATAAACTTGTAATAATTTCACATTTACGAGCTTCTGGTTTGAGATACTAAGTTCTCACGTACCCATTCATAGTTGCTTTACCTCTAATTCATGAGTGAACTAATAAGATCTATTGTTTTCTGTGTAATTTCTCTGAATTAGAATCCAATTCTTGAAAAACTAGGTCTTCAGTGATACAGGCTGAGATGTACATTGTCCAGTCGCCTTAGAGGTAGGAACAGAATACTACCTACGCATGTCTCTGGTCGAAGGTTGAAGTTATGAAAATAGGTTAGGATATTGTATGTTAGAAGTAGTTACTCAATTCAGTATTCCTGTAAAATATTTTGAGTTAGTGTTTGTTGAAAGAGTCAATGAATTTGAGTGTTTATTTTGTTTTAAGTCTTCAAGATATGTACCTAATATTTCAATAAGTTGATATCCTACGTCTAAAGTCAATATTAAAAAATAAAATATTACTATCTAGAGTTCACATTCGAAGTATGAATTGTTCTGCACCTTTCTCCTAAAGTATCGTTATTGAGAGGAAACTTTGTAGTTTTGGCCATGAAAAATCGAAATTCTGTATCGTACATTCAAATGATACACGTTTTATTTCAGAAGTGAAAATTGTGTGATTTTAAGGTTTTACCGCCCATAACTATGGCAGCCAAAAAATCGTCCCCTTCTTCAGCAAAACGATCGAGAAATTGTCGAGAACCTTCCATTTGTTGGCGTTTATGGTCTGCCAGCAATCTCGTGCACAAACTTTTTTGAACATTAATTATTCACTGATGATGGTGTGAACGGAATCTACAGAAATTTCAGGAAGCAATAGCTTCAACTAGTACGACCATTTCTTCTGAGACAACTGTAATCGATTGTCCACTTCGTTCTTTCTCATGAATCTTGTTCCGGACGTCTTTAAACCCATTTACGCTCATTTTCAGCGTCCATGCGTCCATCTCCATAAACCTGTGTAATAATTTGCAGCTTTTTTTTGTACTAACTTTCAAATCCAAGCACTTCAGGTACCTCGAATATAATTTTTTATTCCCTCTTCAAACCAGCTAACCACGCGATCACAGTACTTCCTCAACATCACAGTAGAGAAGTGCCGAACACCAAGATTCATGTTCTTTCAAGGGAAGAGATGAAAATTCGAGAGCCTTCTTATGAATATGGTGGATGCTCGAAAACATCATACTGAAAAAACTTTTCCGGGAGCTCTTCTGTGATTGGCTGAGTGGGAGCGCCCGTTTCGTGAAACAGGAACACAGTTTTTATGGATTTTAAAAAGTTTCAGTGGGTTGTTTTCGGGCTTCTACCATATTCTCCAAATCAGGCTTTTTCGGATTTTCATCTCTTCCCCCAAATGAAAATACATCTTGCGGGGCGGCGTTTCTCTAGAGATGTTGAGTTGAATAATGCTGTGAACAAGTAGTTAACTAGAATGGCGGGAAGATGGTATTGAGAGGAACCATGTAAAAAAAAGCTGACATGTAACTTATGTAAGTTAAAATACTCGTATGTACTAATAGATTAAATAAAATTTTCCTTTTGATTTTGGAAAATCCATGATACTAACTTTTTGGAATACCTAGGTGTCGAGCGATTCCCGGAAAGAAAAATTCCTTAGTTTTTCAGGGTCAATTTTCGACTTTTCCCAGGGTTTTGAGTCATTTAAAATATAAATAAATGTGATCATAATTTCTCATATAATAGGTTTTTAAGGACTATTTTGAAATGAAAAAAGGATTAGAAATATAGTAGCTTATCTCAAAACATCTATCTGTGAGTACCTATCAGTCCGGGGCACTGATTTTCATATACACTCCAATCCGCACAATCCCTAAAAATTTCATCGAAATTGGGTGGAAACTACGGAAGTGGCTATTAGTCATAGGGTGATTATTTTCATAGAAGATAATCTGCAACCCTATTCGCTAATTCCTGAATGTTTAACTGAAATCGAAGGATAACTTCGAATAGCTTCGCCCATTACAAAAATTTCATGACAGACACAATAGAGTTCGGTTCTTCAATAAAGTAAAAAATGGAAATTAAATTCATCAAAACTTGTATGTTAACTCGAGAGAAAACAAAAACTTCGAAGGCTCATGTCTACCTCCAATTCTTGGAATAAGTCGTGATAGGAGGTTGAAAACACCGAAACTTGTCGGTTTACTCGAGAGAAACCACTTCAAAGGCTCATGTCTACCTCCAATTCTTGGAATAAGTCGTGATAGGAGGTTGAAAAAACCGAAAATTGTCGGTTTACTCGAGAGAAACAACCACTTCAAAGGCTCATTTCTACCTCCAATTCTTGGAATAAATCGTGATAGGAGGTTGAAAACACCGAAACTTGTCGGTTTACTCGAGAGAAACAACCACTTCAAAGGCTCATTTCTACCTCCAATTCTTGAAAAAGTCGTGATAGGAGGTTGAAAACACCGAAACTTGTCTGTTTACTCGAGTGAAACAACAACTTCAAAGGCTCATTTCTACCTCCAATTCTTGGAATAAGTCGTGATAGAAGGTTGAAAAAACCGAAACTTGTCGGTTTACTCGAGAGAAACCACTTCAAAGGCTCATGCTACCTCCAATTCTTGAAAAAGTCGTGATAGGGGGTTGAAAACACCAAAACTTGTCTGTTTACTCGAGAGAAACAACAACTCAAAGGCTCATTTCTACCTCCAATTCTTGGAAAAAGTGATAGGAGGTTGAAAACACCGAAACTTGTCGGTTTACTCGAGAGAAACAACCACTTCAAAGGCTCATTTCTACCACCAATTCTTCAAAAAAGTCGTGACAGAAGTGAACGTTCTGATTTAAAAAATCATTAAAACTTGTAGGTTTAATAAAAACGGAGTTGAGTAGAACGCTGTCTATTTCCACGAAAATAATGAGTTACAAGTTAAATCGATTTCGACGGTTAGGTCATCATCAGTAACAAACAATAACTGAAGGTACATCACAGAGAGCATAGCTTATATAGACACAAGTGAAAGGGAGCTTGAATCCCATTGGTCGAGGAAGTGAAAGTCATACCCAATCAGATAAGTGAAAGGAAAATCCTATTGGCTCAGAGAAGTGAAGGGACCTGGGAGGATAATCTAATGCCAATCAAGGCAGACAAAGTGAAAGGGAGCTCAAACATTGGTGAGGGTAACATTGTGAAGGGGAGACCAAGCTATTGTAGGAAGGAACCTATCAATGGTGAAACATGTTGAGGGACCACCTCATTCAGACATTTACCAGACCTATCACTCTTAAGAATCTCGAACTTTTCAAGCACATCCAACATACCTCCCTTCAGGCAAAAATTAGTAAATTCTATATACTGTCCGTTTGTTAGATCAAAACTAAAGTTATGATTGGATTCTCTTAGGTGATTCGCAAAAGCAGAATCACCCTTGCTATCCCTGAAATCCTTCTCATGCTCTTTTATTCTTTCCCTAAACTTCCTACCAGTTTGACCACAATACTCAAGCCCACAAGAACATTTCAGCTTATAAACCCCACTTTTATCTTGAACGCTAATTTTATCTTTTACAGAACCCAACGAAGCTTTAAGATTATTTTTATTCTTAAACCCTACTTTGAAACCTCTAGATGATAACATTTTGCCAATTTTGTCAGAAATCTTTCCATAATAAGGTATACTTATCCACTTTTTCTCTTCTAATACAACTTCTCTAACCAAATTAGAAACCCCGTCTCTACACTTTTTCCTAAGAACCTTATTCCATATGGAATCAATGAGACAACCCCCGTATCCATTGCTTGCGGCTATACTCTTGATAATAGTTTTTTCTTTAGATACATTTTGATCACTCATTGGAATTGACAAAGCTCTATTGATCATACTATGGAAAGCAGCATGTTTATGAACTAAGGGATGATTTGATGTACTATGAATAGTGACATCACTGTAGGTATCTTTTCTATAAATGGAGAAGTCATGTTTTCTGTTAATCAACGAGATGGACAGATCAAGAAAATTAAGATTATTTCCACCTAGTTCAAGAGTGAACTTAACAAAAGGATCTAGTGTATTGATATTTTCATGAAAAGAATTTAGTTGCCTTTCAGTTCCTGTCCATAGAATTATTATATCATCAACGTACCTATACTAATATAAAAGGTTGTTTGATTTACACTTTTCAAAGATTCTTTTTTCAAGATGATCCATATAAATATCCGCAAGCAAAGGAGACAGCGGTGAACCCATGGCTACCCCTGGCTGAGTATAATATTTACCTTCAAATAGAAAATAGTTCTGATCCATACAAACAGACATTAGACTACACAGTTCATCCTTTTCAAAAACATCAATTGGAGGTAGAAATGAGCCTTTGAAGTTGTTGTTTCTCTCGAGTAAACCGACAAGTTTCGGTGATTTCAACCTTCTATCACGACTTTTTTCAAGAATTGGAGGTAGAAATGAGCCTTTGAAGTGTTTGTTTCTCTCGAGTAAACCGACAAGTTTCGGTGTTTTCAACCTCCTATCACGACTTTTTCAAGAATTGGAGGTAGAAATGAGCCTTTGAAGTGGTTGTTTCTCTCGAGTAAACCGACAAGTTTCGGTGTTTTCAACCTCCTATCACGACTTTTTCAAGAATTGGAGGTAGAAATGAGCCTTTGAAGTGGTTGTTTCTCTCGAGTAAACCGACAAGTTTCGGTGTTTTCAACCTCCTATCACGACTTTTTCAAGAATTGGAGGTAGAAATGAGCCTTTGAAGTGGTTGTTACTCTCGAGTAAACCGACAAGTTTCGGTGTTTTCAACCTCCTATCACGACTTTTTTCAACAATTGGAGGTAGAAATGAGCTTTTGAGGTGTTTGTTTCTCTCGGGTAAACATTGAAGTTTTGATGAATTTAATGTTAATTTTCAACTTTGTCCAAGAATCGAAGTCTCTGTTGTGTCTGTCATGAAATCTTTGTAACCGGCAAAACTCGTCACGGCCTGGAATCGAACCCGGGTTTCCCTGACGATTTGGGACATACCCGTACTGTTGGAATTTTATAATTTTATGTATGTACCTATTAGATTACCTCGAACCGACTTATGTCGTCCGTTCATGAAACCTTCTGTCTTTCAAATTTTCCAAATTTGAATTTCAGTATCAGACGATAGAAACATTGTTTCTCTCTAATCCTTGACGTTATTCCTCCTCATCACCTACAGCTTGATTCGTCATTTTGGATTAATGGTTTTTTTAAAATCCGCAGCGCTAATACTACTTGGCCGCAGCACTAAGTAGTTGAAAAATGAATACACTTTGTAATCATACAACGTTATAATGTTGTTTGTCAACATGACAACCATACTGAGTGCCACTACAGAGTTCTCTTATAATACTACATTAACTTATTATATTTTGTTTCAGAACGTACTTTTTCAAGAAGAAAACAAATTGATCTACAAATTTATTACAACTTGCATGGGTTTAAAGAAGTTTTTGTTTAGGAAAGAACACATCAGATAAATATCTTAGAGAAGAGAAACATGTAAAACTATAAATGTGATAGACATAATAACATCTTAAAGCTGATATTTCGAATAAAAATCTTCCGGTTTCAAGTTCCTCTCGCCAGCTTGGGAAGATGAGAACACATAAATATCTCGGAAACTGAAAACCTATGTACCATCTTTTATATTTATTTCTCATTCGTCTTTTTGTTTGATGTTTTCAAAAGCGAAACGGTCCAATCACTTGGAAAACATAAGTTGCTTTGTTAGTAGTAATCTCCGAGAATGGAATCAGGCATGCTCTTTGTATTGATGCTGTGCTTGATTACGATTTGCTACTCAAAATCGGTAAGTGCTGGTAGGGGATTCTCACCACGTTTGTAGCAGGGGATTCTTGAAAAAAAAATCAAAGAATTCCCGCTAAAGTACCTATCCATTATTTTATTCCGCTTCTATTCTCGAAATTCTTTTGACTTTCCCCCAAACTTGTCCTTTCTTGGGGGTGCGCTTATTAGGTTTAAAATTTGAAAAAAAATCCAGTAGGTAATTATATTAGTTGAGATGCTCGGACTTGTAATCACTACTTAATCCGTAAATTACATTTTTTAAGGTTCAATCACCCTATGATAGCGAAACAATCACGCTATGATCACTTTGAAGTGACTATCTTTCAGTGAAAATTGTTGAAAAACGCTGCAAATTATTACACAATGGGTTATTATTTTTACATAAAGATCACTCGTCTGCAAAGAACACGGCTTTGCCATTGTTACCACGAACCAACTTGAAGAAAAACATCGATCGCATTTCGGTCAGCTAACATTTGAACGGAGTTTAGGCCTCTCTTTTGCGATTCACACTCGTGTTTCTGATTTATCGTAACTCCAACCCTTGAATTCTCGTAGGGAACGAACGGTTTGTCCTACAGGGCTCAGCGTGGTCTCAAAAACTTCTAAAAATTCTTTACTATCTTAAATTGATGGAAAAACAATACCTTTATATCAAAATTTTTCGAGTTAGGGTGTTTTAAAAATTTCAAAATTTATTTTTGGGCCCTTAGAAGTGACCTACATCAACCAAAATCTTCGGGGCACAACTAGACCCAGAATGGAGCCTCCATACTAAATTTGATCAAAATCGGTCAATGCTAACTGAGGAAAGTGCCGCGGACGGCGGACGGACGGCCAAATTTGTATTCGGTTTTTGGATTGTACGTACCTTGAAACGTAAACCATCAAATTTTGAGGGGTTGTTAAAAAATTTTATTTCTTGGTCGATTCATTATTGAAAATAATAAATCAAAATGCCTGCAGGGAACCCTAATGGGCTATGAAACTCCGTAGGTCTAACGTGTAACTCATTTTAAGAACCACAGACAGTAGATTTGTCGCTTATCTTCAAGAATGTCTCATTTAAATTCCACGGGAAACCCCTTCAAAAAGGAGGAGGAAAACATTAATATATTTCAGTTTGCTTTATACTGTTTTTGAACCGTTAATATTTTAGGACCCTGCATTCATGTATTTTGTTATTGACCGACAGCAAAATCCCAAAACATGAAATAATTTCAGAAACAATAATTATTGTTGTTCTCGATAAGGTTTTTAGTTCATCCTGTTTAATAATTGCTGATTATTTGTTTTACCTCTCTTTCTCTCTCTCTAGCTGCCATCAGCGGAGATGAAGTGGTTGAAGGCACACCTTGATGTATGGCACATGCCTCCGATTAAGACATTCATTACGCGACATAAAAAAGCAAGTTTCTAGTGTAATTTTTCCATTAAAAACAAATAAGTATTGTGTACGTCATTAAACGTAAATTGTAAGTTTAATTAGTTTATTTTCAATATTTTGAGTAGATAAGCTAACCTTTCGGCGTTGATTAAAGGCTTTCATTCACATTGATGAGTAAAATTGGTCGATTTAAATGGGCAAATTTCATTATAATATACACATTTTATCGCATGGACTGTTTTGGTAGTCACGCAAAAACTCGACTTGGCACATAAAGTAATTGAAAGTAAGCTTGCGATTCACTCTTGCGTTTTTTGGTGTTTTTACCTTAATCGTGCTACTTGATGTTAAGCATATTGATCTTTATCTAATGGGGTGTGCGCCTGGGTAGGAAAAACTGTTTATTGTTATTTTTAATCAAAGGTAGACCTCATTCTGAGAATTTTGGTACCAACCGCGACCTTCTAGCGTGTGTAAATCTTTTCCTATGAATTTTTAAAGTTTCGACCGTTTATGACGTCACAGTGGGCTGGGGTGTCCCGCCCAGGCGAGAGGGGCACGTGACGTCATAAACGGTCGAAAATTTGAAGAATCGTAGAAACAGATCTACTCACGCTAGAAGGTCGTGGTTGGTGCCAAAATTCTCAGGATGTAGTCTACTTTCGATTAAAAATCTAGAAAAAAATGAAGGCGCACCCCCCATTGTAATAAAAACTATATCCCTCACACGAAGAAAACAAAAACAAAAGGCGTTTGCTGTATAGCTCTTAAACAACGCTGAAACAGGGAAGTTATGCTTCACCTCTAAGGATAGAGGTGAAGGTGTTATTAAAATTATCTATCATAATAATATACAGGAAAGTTGAGATCTAGCCAATACAGGGATGCTGAGGTCTAGCCCATCCCGGGAAGTTGGGGTTGGCGGCTAAAGAAGTTAAATCTAGATCATAAAGGGGAAGTGAAGGGCAAGCTGGTAAAGGGAATGGTGGGAGGATAAGCAGAATTTAATTTTTAATTTAATAATTTTTTTTTTTAAATTTCGCACCCAACAAGATCAGGGTGATGGCTACAACCTTGTCATGGCGCGGAGTGTGGTGTGGGAAAAGTGCCACGGAGTTGCGCGAGTTGGGCATCTCAGTAGGCGTACTCCGTAGTATCACCACCCGTGTACTGCTCGGCTCATATTTGAACTGGTGGTCGTTTTATAGAGGCACTTCCCTTCATCTCTGTCTCCCACCCCCACCCTCCTCATCTTCTCTCATCCCTGGGGCCGGCGTCGGGTGAGTCCTGGGCATCCTCCCCATTATATTTCATTTATTTATTTATTTAGTTTTATGGCGAGCCCCCTGCGTCTTTCGGGGAGTTCATAAAAAAACCCTGAGAGAGTTGTGGTCTAGCCCAGAAGAGATGATGAGGTCTAGCCCATAATGGTGAACTGGGGGTAGCGAATAAACGGGGATTGGGAGTAGTCCATGAAGATAAGTTGGGATAAAAGAAAGAGCACATACAGTGAAGTTGATAAAGCTGGTAGGTAGTCTAGCTGATGAAAGAGAATTGGAATATAGCCCAGAAAAGAGAGGTGGGAGAACTACTTTTAAAGTGTAGGTGCGTGGGATCTAGCATATTGTATAATACTATCATCATTATTATGTAAATCGACCCAAGAAATTAACAACTTACACTAACTTACTTACTTGATTGGGAATGGGGTCCACTGAATGATGAAATCCTTCTTCGCCGAGCTTTCGGTTAATATATTACCTTTTTCAGGGCTTGAAGGATGGTTTACTAAGTTGGTTGGTTTGCTCACTGAATAAACCATCCTTCGAGCCCTGAAAAAGGTAATACATTAACCGAAAGCTCTGCGAAGAAGGATTATAATATAATCATTCAGTGGACCCCATATCCAATCCGTTTGACAAAATCATCATCATTATTTAAATGATTTGGTTCTCAATTCAATTTATTTTGTTTTAATCCAAATAATTACAACCAGATCTTAATTCTTCTAATGATGTAAGTTTTTACTAAGGTATGTTTGTCTGTGTGTATGGAGATTATGGCTGCCAACAGATTAATTATAATTTGTTTTTTTAATAGGTACATACGTACCATCTGACCTTGTGGTTGGTTGATTTTCCTTGTACGCAACATCATAAAATAAATAAATTAATAAAATAAACTAAAATACACGCTATATGAATCTTTTTTGGGCATCGAGTTACTTAATCAACGTTACAGGTTAAAGGCTCCGGGATAATAAAATTACGGTACGTGTACCTATCTGATTACGGTTCAAATTGCATAGTGGACATCGTTGATAACAAGGAAAAAGTCACTGTGGAGCATCAACACTCGTGTGAAGAGAAAACCAACGAGGCTGGAAGGGTAGCCGAAGGGAACTTGAAGGAAGTAAGTGAAATAAAGCTACATTGGTTTGATCTAGAACACCAATGAACGAATATATTCATGTTACTAAGGGATGGCATATCGAATGAAATATATCGATATATAGATCAAATGATATATCGTCCATGATATATCGATATCTACGATGTATCGGGGAAAATATATCGATATTTCGATATATCGGAAGATTTACTTGGAAAAACGTATTGAAATAGGTAGGTGAATTAAAACGTTTTAAAAATATAAAAAAATAATTTAGGAATACATTTGTAGACATATCGGAAGATCTAATTGGAAGAACTTGAAGAAATAAGTCGGTAGGTGAATTGAAACGTTTCTAACATAATTTTGGAAGAAATATATCGATATATTCGTCATACTTGAAGATCTATTTGGAAAAACCGGGTGAAATAAGTATTAACCTACTTTCAAAAGTTACTGGGTATGCCTTGATTTTTTTAAGATTTTTAATCGAAAGTAGACTACATCATGAGAATTTTGGCACCAACCGCGACCTTCTAGCGTGAGTAGATCTGTTTCTATGATTTTTCAAAGTTTCGACCGTTTATGACGTCACGCGCCCCTCTCGCCTGGGCTGGACCCCCCCCACTGTGACGTCATAAACGTTCGAAACTTTAAAAATTCATAGGAAAAGATTTACACACGCTAGAAGGTCGCGGTTGGTACCAAAATTCTCAGAATGAGGTCTACCTTAGACTAAAAATAACAATAAACAGTTTTTCCTACCCAGGCGCACACCCTATTATCGAAATTCATGTATAAAAACGAAAAAAAGAGCGTCATTTATAAATTGACTGGGGTATACTGTAGACCAGCGGTTCCCAACTGGTGGTCCGCGGACCCCCGGGGGTCCGCGAGGTATGGCTGAGGGGTCCTTAGGACATACGAATTAAATATATATTTGCAGCTTCTGAACGGTGACTTCTGCGTCTGGCTTCATATGACAACTAACGCTAGCACACTCTGGTTTGGCTTTATGTATTTCAGAGATCTCAGTTATTGCTATATTGTTAGTTATTTATTCCTAATGCTCACTGAGTACTGGAGACAAGTTAGTGCTAGTGGAGTTTGCTAGTGCTAGTGCGGTCCCTGACCGAGTTGTTTACATGTGTGATTTTGTGCAACATTTTAGTGATTGAAATGCTTTGTTTTTCACGGAAAGTTAATTACGCGTACGTTATGGACCGTTGGTTAAAATTTGGATCGTTAAAACGGCCTAGGCATACAGACGAAGAACGAGAAAATGCTTTCGATGTTAACCCAGTTAATAAGTCAGTGACTCTCGAACCGAACTTGCTAGTAGGTATCTCTTGAACCCAACTCGTCGGCGTCTCTTGAACCTTGTAAATACTCTGTATTTTCACGAATAAATCCTAAGTTTGATTTATTTTTTCACATATTTTGGTTCTTTTTAGGTAACTTTGGATAGTGGGGGTCCTCGTCATTGTAGTACCTTGATGAAGGGGTCCTTGAAAAAATTTAGTTGGGAACCGCTGCTGTAGACAATCATGATCCTTCAAAATTGAAAATAATTGTTGTGAAAACCTGCTTCACTTCGTATAATAGGTAGTTTTAATCTAGACTAGCCTCCATAAATTTTGACTCAAGTCAAGTAATTGAGCCTTGAGAGCCTCTTTAGGTGTAAACTATGTCGATACCTTAAAGCACAAAAGGGCTATGTCCATCCATCTTCCACATTCTAATTTTTTTTTCAACTTCAGTAAAACTCAAATTTAACAAAACTATTATTGACCTTCTTGACGATTATAGCACGAAAATTGCATGAAGAAATTAAAGAGTTTGGTGTAATAAGTCATTATTTTAGGAATTGTGCACTGGTGATAACTTCTTTTGCGTTTTTCTCAAAACTCCGTTTTCGGACATAGCCCCTTTGTGCTATGTATCGATGTACACAATCATGTCTGAGCTGAAGTCATCAGTCTGAAATCTACCCATCATGTAGGTACCTACAAAA
Organism: Apolygus lucorum; assembly: GCA_009739505.2. Lineage (NCBI taxonomy): Eukaryota > Metazoa > Arthropoda > Insecta > Hemiptera > Miridae > Apolygus > Apolygus lucorum. The sequence goes on from CM019182.2 coordinate 48,300,813, forward strand.
TGTGTTGGCGCAGTCATTAAGAAATATGGCTCAGGGATCTAAGAGAACTCAATTGTAATCAAGCTCCTCAGACTCAATAAAATGAAAATGAGAGCGTTCAAAAAATATAGGAACTGTCTCCTTGGATTCAGGCACGTTATTTTCATGAATTAAGGGGGCATGTTGTGACCAGTTGTCAGCTTTCTGGCTTATTGATAGACACTGAGATTGAGTTTGCATCACGATAATTGGAATGATATCGGAAACTAGAGATCGATCCCTGGCTCAACTTTTCAGAGTTGTAACAGTTGGCGCAGAAAGCAACCGTGATTGGACGCGTGAATACTCTGTATAATACCTTCACCTACCTACTTAAAAATTGGTAGACTTGGAGTACAAATCTGTTTGATGAACCGTTTTTCTATGTTTTTATGTCCAGTCGCCAATGCGGGCAAGCGAATATCTTGAGGAAAAGGTCACGACATGGAGGATCCCTCCAATTACAAAATTCATTGACACGCACAAGAAAGTAAGATTCAAAATGTATTCCAATTATAATAGCTCGATAGATAGCAAATATTATAGATGTCATTTTTTCGTAGATTAGGTAATTTTCTTTGAAGAAGAATCGAATTCGTGTAGTAGGTCAAGAAAATGTGGCTCATGACGGTAATTTTGGGAGTTCCGAAACTGAGCAGCTTTCCAAAACCCATGATCCACCCTAGATTAAAATCCAACTGGCGCCTGGTGTCAGCCCATGGACTTTTGGCTCACTCCGCTCAAACCCTGAAAATATCATCAAAATTGAACCGTGATTTCGGTTAGTTACACTATGCTATGCCACGAAACCACAGTTGTTAAGAAACTCTGAAACAAAAAATGGAAGAAGAAATTATGATTTGGGAGGGCCCAAATTTTCTTGATCTGGTGCATTAAAATTGTATATTTGGAAATATATTTCACCGCTACAATCTATGCTACAGCAGATAAAATTTATCTGCTGTAGCATAGATTGTAGCGGTGAAATATATTTCCAAATATACAGATTTATATTTAATATAAACATCAAAGTAATTGCATTAGCACTACAAGCACTTGGCAGCCATATCGGGCAGCTTTGGTTTCAGAGTACGAGATCTGAGTCGGGACGTTAGTGGGGGCAAGACTGAATTGATGAAAGGAGGAATGTGCCTAGTCTGGCTATGCCATCAGCCAATACTCCTTCCTCAAGTGGTATGAGTTCAGCTCCAAGCCCAACGGGGCTCATCTGCTCAAGCTTTTTTGAGTACCTAGCCGTTGATTCGAATGCTGTCCACATATTGGTTTATTCCTGCAGCTAGGGCTCGGGAGGTCATCCACTCTAGGATGAACAATGAATGCCTGTATATCCTCATAACAGTGTCCCAGAGCAATCATGTCGGTATTTTCTGGGTTTCTGGACATGAAGGTCATGAGGGTAATGAAAAAGTGATTTTACCAAAAGAGAACAATAGAGCCAGAACCAATCCTGGATGCTCAATGTAATGTCGGAATAAGCCTTAGCTTATTATGAAAATAAGGAATCTCTTGGTGTTACTAGCAAGAAATCTGGACGATAACCTCGGAGTGCGATTCAAGCCATACTAGCCATCCTTTACGTAGGAAATATCTCCAAATCAAAATTATCCAAAACCCCCTCGTCCATCGACGTATTAGTAAAGTACGAACAACACTAAAAAACATAGTCAAAATCGGTTGAATGGGTACCGCAGAAAGAGTACGTAAGCTCCAAAAAATGTTGTTACGAGAAAAACGCGTTTTTCAGCTCAAAGAACAATTTTTGAGCTTGGTGGTAAAAAAAAAAACGTCTGCCAAGTTGGGTGGGCAGTATAGCTTCCTCACTCATTGTAACATGGACGTATAGAATCAGTTGGCGAAAAATTATGATTCTTTATTTAGCGGTCCACCGTCTAGGACCTAACCCACACAATCCCTGAAAATTTCATCGAAATTGGTTGAATAGTTGCGGAGTTTTGGTTGTAACAATAAATTTAAAGTTCGCGCATGCACAGCGGCTATTGCTTGACCAATTTGATTGAAACTTATAGGGTGTCTCTTAGAAGTTGGTCCCTAACTAACCTCCAAATTTGAGCAAAATCGGTTCATTAGAAACCGAGAAACCGAGGTTCCAGGAAATTCACGTTTGCGCATGCGCACTCGCTCCTATTGGTCCGAAGGTGCTGAAATTTATAGGGGACCGTCTAGGACCTAACCCGCATAATCCCTGAAAATTTCATCAAAATCGGACCACAGGTTAGTATAGTTTTGCCCGGGACAAGGATTGACCACAGACAGACAGACAGACCGACAGACCGACAGACAGACAGACAGACAGACAGACAGACACGGAACCAAAATTGTTCAGAAAGCTCTAAAACGCAAAAAGCAAGTGGAAATTTTGATTTTGGAGGACATTTTTTTTTTCACTTCTTTCACGAATACAAAGCTTCCCTACCTTCGGTAGTGAGGAAGCAAAAAGAATAAGTTAAGGGGTTTTCAGTGTTACCGTTTGTTTATTGCCTGGTTTTTGACAGTTTCCAAGTTACCTACTAAAGTTTACAAGTTTTGGTAGGAACACTAACCAAGCAGGCGGAACTTTTGTACAGCGGGAGCCATGAGATGGCCAACTTAGACCTCAATTATCTTAGGGTTTCGTATTTAGAACAATAAATTATTATATATCAAATTGCTCAAAATTAAATTTAAAAAACGCTGCAAATCATTGCCCAAAGGTTTATTATTTTCTGTTTAGATCACCCTTCTGTATAGATCACTGGTTTTCCAACAATAGCACCTACCACCATCTGTATTCTCCCTTGACCTTCCCTCTCAAATGTCAGCTTCCTGCGTTCAATAGGATTTTTTTACCAGCTTACAGCGTTTTTTACCTACCAACATTTTTTTTACCTACCAACTATTGGTAGGTACTACCTACCACATCATACTGGCTTCACACCTTCACAATCAAGTTTATTAGAAAGAACTAAACGCTTCACACTCAATACGAAAAATAGAAAGCTTCATATGGAAATTTGATTACTGGTTACGCAGAAAGCAAAACTATATATATATATACAAATCGAAAAAATGAACAGCGATCGCATTTTAGTCAGATAAAATTTGAACGGAGATTAGACCTCTTTTGCGATTCACACTCATGATTCTGTTTTATCGAAGGAAAACCTTCAAGTACTCGTAGGGAACGAACGGCTTGTCCTACAGAGCTCCGGGTGGTCTCAAAAACTTTTAAAAATTCAATACTATTTAAAATTGGTTAAATACTAGTTAAATTTTGAACTGCTTGCCTTGCATCGCCGGTCCCCGCGCTAGTTCACATAATATGTGGATATTATCCACAATCGATCGTACTTAGTTACCGATCTCTACAACTTTCTGGTGTGTTTCGGGCTAGCATTCTAGGCAAAATACGTACTTATTCCATTCTCCTATTTCATCTAACTTCCTTGGTTATCATGAAATAGTCCTTAATTTTTATAAAAAATTTCCAAAGACGGCTAAAAATTACTTCCAAAAAATGGAACTATAGGAGAATCTCAACAAAACTTAATTTGTTCAATTTGCATATTTTTAAAAGGGCAAACAGTGTTTGCTATGTTTGCCTGGAGGAGACGCCAACTAATAATTACCAATAAATGGCAATTCAAGGTCCAGTCGTGATTTTCTGGTCAGCTATTGCTGACTCACAACTGACTCTGACTCTGGTCTACTAACTCAAAAGCTATGAATACAGGCTCCTGTATATATTATTATTGTGTATTCACGAACTTGCGTTTATTTCAGGTGGCCGACGGGAAAACTGTAGAACAGTACATGTACATATCTGACAACAATAGAAATTGTACAGTGACAGTCGTGAGAGACAATAAATCTAAACTAATGACGGATCGCACGTGGTTGTGTATCAAAGTTGTGAAACTGTCTGACACATTTGACAATTTTCCTTCGACTCACTCCATCATTGTGAAATTTGAGCAGGAAGACGAGGAAGAGAAGGGAATAATTTCAGTAATTTCGAATGTGATGAAATATGTTTTTTCTCTTATTGGCTAGTTTTTATGTGGATCAACCCAGTGTATAGATTATGTCAAAGTAAAAAAACTACTTGTAATCGAGAAATGTATAGTACTATTATGCATCTAATTTATTGTACCTACCTGAGGTACATGGCAAGAGTGGATCCTTGCCCCGAGCATAACTCACCAAAGTTATTTGATGAAATTTGGATAAACTAACTTAGAGCTTCGAAGACCATTAGTGTGTGTAGTATTTGAGATGGTTGAAGAAAAGGAGGAAAGATGGTTAAAAGCAGGATTAACGCAAATGAAAACAAAACGCTCCAAATCATTGCCCAAAGGTTTATTATTTTCTGTATAGATCACCCTTCTGTATAGATCACTGGTTTTCCATCAATAGCACCTACCACCATCTGTATTCTCCCTTGACCTTCCCTCTCAAATTCCAGCTTCCTGCGTTCAATAGGATTGAAAATGGCTTCGGAGCTCACTCAGCTGATCAGTGATCTGAAGAGTGAAGAAGATCTCCTCGAATGCTGGAGACGCCTGGAAAAGCACTTCCATTCAATAGGATTGAAAATGGCTTCGGAGCTCACTCAGCTGATCAGTGATCTGAAGAGTGAAGAAGATCTTCTCGAATGCTGGAGACGCCTGGAAGATCAAAGTTCTCCTGAAAAGTTGTCAAAATGACGTTGTGGGGTGTTGCTCTGACGCCCTCAATATCCAATTTGGATATTTAACACGTTTATTTTGTGCCATACTAAAGTTTCTTTCAGCCTTCAGCAAATTGCCACACCTTTTGTGTGTTAACCCTAGGATGGCACACCTATTTTTCGCATACATAAACGGCACACTGAGGCCAATTCTGACCCCAAAATTTAAATTCCTCTAATTTGAATTTAAGACAGAAATTTAAATTTATTTTTAGGTTGTAAAAATCTATTGATAGCCTGTTTGTGGAAATATATACAAAAAAACAGTTTAAACCAGGAACAAATTTCGGTTTTGAATATAGTTTCGTAAATAGTCAATAAAAATATGGAAATAAATGAAATTTCTAAAATTTGAAATTATGTTTTGTTGAAGGTTTTTTTAATAGATTCCACTATCAGCATTCCAAGTCGACAATATTTGGAATCAAATATGAAAAAAATCATTTAATTCTATGGAATAGTTTCGATAATAGATCAGCTCAAAGATGGCCCTTTTTTGAGTTTGACTGACGACTTTCACCAGCACTTTTATTTCTCTGCTTTTCAAAAAAATTGTATTTTCACTCCTGTATTATTGTGAATTTTCATAGTACACTTGCTTTGGCTCAAAGTAGGGGCTTCTCACGGTAAATGGAAAAACAAGAAATTTAGAAATCAATATACGTATGTATAAATCTTGGCACACCTATTTTTCGCATACATAAACGGCACACTGGGGTCAATTCTGACCCCAAAATTTAAAAGGCAAAAGAATGAATAGAAAGTCACACTGGGGTCAAATAGTCCCCCACACAAAAAAAGTAAACCGATTATAGCACACTGGGGTCAGATGTGGCCCAAAGCACGTTTGCAAGTTAACTGCCCGAACTCTACCGCGTGACTGACCTTAACCACTGACAAAGGGGCTCAGAAGGAGTTCCAACTTTATTTACAAAATATCCCTGTTCGAAGAAATTTTTTTTTATAGATACACGGCCAAATGTAAATCGTGGGGTCACGAATGACCCCGGTGTGTCATCCTAGGGTTAACAAAGTTGTTCCTTCTTGACTGAAAGTACCTATTAGTTGTACATTGTAGTTTCTCTTCTGAGTTATACCTGGTTCAGACAGTAAACACGAGGCTCGTGCATGGCCACACCAGAGAATAATACTTGCAAGTCCCTTCAGGAAGAGTTATAAGCCCCTCAGGCACAGACACACTTGTGATCTGCTTGCTCATTCTAGCCCTTCAGGCCAACACATTTCAGTCACAACTCGCCACGAGCCTCCTGAGTTTGCCACAGGTAAATAGCTCATGCTACGATATTAGGTAGGTAGGGTTAACTTAATTTAAGTGTTTCGATATTTGCATTTTACCTCCCCTTACCCCCCCTTGAACTCGTACACAGTTTGGTGTTTGCAATTGGTGACATCGTCATCGACACGTAACCACCAAGCTCCCAAACTTACAGTTGGTGGCCACTCTCTCCACTGCCATTGACAAGTGGGTCAACACTTACGCTGGAAATTATCTTAATCCATTATGTGCATCCCAAATAAGACTAATATGAATTTGCGATGGTTTCTGAGCACGGCTCAACTTGTGAGGGCCAAAAAACCGGGCTTACAACTCAAATTGGTTAATTTCTTGATGCATTCCTTTACTATGTAGTAAATTGAAGAGCACTGAATTTCCCTTCAAATGATTTCTGGAACGAAAAATTCGGCCGAACAATTTAGTCACAGTCAGTCGTCAATTTATACCAACTCATTTCAATTTTAACACTCAAAGCAAAAATGTGGGTTATGCTCATGTTCAAACGATTGTGATCAAAAAACGGCTCCTCTAATAAAAAAAAAGCAATCTAATGAAAGCTGTAAGGAATGGCATTCTGCGTAAAAGGAGCTCTTAAATTTTCAAATTCGCTCATTTCCACGCAAAGATACCCACAAAAGCCCTAAAGTTGTCGTAACACTGAATATTCGCTAAGAGACTTTTTATTTTATTTTAAATAACATGACTGTTGAACCCCAAAATCATCTATATTTGTCTAGGTATTCGAATTTTGAAGCAAATTCGTCATATTAGTCAGAAAACGAAATACGTTTCTATGGCTGTCCAAATTATGATGAGTAATGATAGGTTTCAAAAACAAAAAATCAAGTCTGGATCTTCTTCTTATTTACAAAAGCCTGCGAAAATTGCATAGTAATAAGGAAAATATTACATTTTATTACTATCTCCATTGATTCTTAACTTCTTCTGATAGCTTACAGTTGTCAGGAATATAAAAGCAAGTTTCATGTCTTCCTTTCCCAGGTTTCATTAGGAAAATGTTGCGGAGTGGTTCTGGCTGCTCATAACTTTTAACTACACGAGCAGTTAACAACACATCAACAATCACGATATGCCACCCTGTATGGAGATTGATGTCTACAGCAGTTTCAACTAACAGGGAATCTGCGTCCTCTGAGACCTACTGGACCTGAAAACCTTCCGTAGTCAACTTTCCTATCAGCTATTTATAATAGGTAGGTATTTATGATGACTTTAACAACTTTTTATAATTACTTGTATAATAATAATACCTATTAATAACAATACCTTGATAGTAATAAAATGTAATATTTTCCTTATTACTATGCAATTTTGCAGCTTCTGTAAATAAAAAGAAAGTCCAGACATTGTGTTTTGGTTTATTATTTTCAATAATAAACCTTTAGAATCGACCAAGAAAAAAATTTTAACCCCCCTCAAAATTTGTTGGTTTACGTTTCAAGGTACGTAGAATCCGAAAATAGAATAAAAACGCTGCAAATTATTACACAATGGTTTATTATTTTTTATTTTTCTATATAGATCACTCGTCTGCAAAGCCACCAACCATCCGACATGAAGGAAAACATCGGTCGCATTTCGGTCAGCTTTAATTTGAACGGAGATTAGGCCTCTTTTGCGATTCACACTCGTGTTTCTGATTTATCGTACGTCCAAACTTTAAATTCTCGTAGTGAGCGAACGGTTTGTCCTACAGAGCTCCGGGTGGTCTCAAAAAATTCTAAAAATTTTATAGAATCTTAAATTGAAGGAAAAAAATACCTTTATATCAAAATGTTTTGAGTTAGGGCGTTTTCAAAATTTCAAAATTGATTTTAGATCCCTCAGAAGTGACCTACATAAACCAAAATCTTCGGGCACAACTAGACCCCAAATGGAGCCTACATACCAAATTTCATCAAAATAGGTCAATGCTAAGTGGCAAAAGTGCCGCGTACGGCGGACGGCCAAATTTTTATTCGATTTTTGGATTCTACGTACCTTGAAACGTAAACCATCAAATTTTGAGGGGGTGTTAAAATTTTGCTTCCGAGTCTACCAAGGTAGCGGAAGCTTTGTTTTCACTTTTCAAGGACGAAAAAAAAAGTTCTCCAAAATAAAAATTTTCACTCGCGTTTTGCGTTTTAGACCTTTCTGAACAATTTTGGTTCCGTGTCTGTGTGTCTGTCTGTCTGTCTGTCTGTGTGTCTGTCCGTCTGTCATGAATTCCCTGTAACGCGCATAACTATACGAAGTTATTCTCCGATTTCGATGAAATTTTCAGAGATTGTGCGGATTGGTGTGTAGACGGTCCCCTATGAAAATCATCATTCTCAGACTGATAGAAGCGTCTGCGCATGCGCAAACGTGAATTCCTTGTAACGGCCATAACTTCTACATTCTCCATCCGATTTCAATGAAATTTTCAGGGATGTTACAGATCAGTATTTAAATGGTCTCCTATGAAAATCATCACCTTCAGACTGATAGTAGCCACTGCGCATGCGCAAACGTAAATTTCCTTGTAACGGCCATAACTTCCACATTTTCTACCCGATTTCGATGAAATTTTCAGGGATTATGCGGATTAGGTTGTAGATGATCTCCAATGAAGTTCATCACCCCCGGACTGATAGTAGCCACTGCGCATGCGCAAACGTGAATTTCCTTGTAACGGCCATAACTTCTACATTTTCCATCCGATTTCAATGAAATTTTCAGGGATGTTACAGATTAGTATTTAGATGGTTCCCTATGAAAATCATCACCTTCGGACTGATAGTAGCCGCTGCGCATGCGTATACGTAAAATCCTTGGAACAGCCATAACATTTACATTTTTCATCCGAATTTGATGAAATTTTCTAGGATTGTCCAGATTAGCGTGTAGATGGTCCCCTATGAGGGTAGTGAAAAGTACTTAGAGATTGGTGCTTTGAGATTAACTACTATGCATCGGACCATCTATATAATCGGGTTATGGGTACGAGGAAGCTATGTGCCACACCCACTTGGCAGACGTTTTTTTTTCTTGGTCGATTCCAAAGGTTTATTATTGAAAATAATAAACCAAAATTTGGCTGTCCGTCCGCAGTATGCGGCACTTTCCTCTGTTAGCATTGACTGATTTTGATGAAATTTGATATACCTATACTTATACAGGCTCCATTTGGGGTCTGATTTTTTGTTGATGTACGTTGAAAAAGGGGTTGAAAAATAAGGTTTGAAATTTTGAAAATGCCCTAACTCAAAAAATGTTAATATATAGGTACTGTTTTTCCATAAATTTAAGATGGTATTGAATTTTTAGAGACCACTCGGAGCTCTATAGGACAAACCGTTCGCTCCCTACGAGAATTTAAGGGTTGAACTTACGATAAATCAGAAACACGAGTGTGAATCGCAAAACAGGTCTAATCTTCGTTCTAATTTTAGCTGACCGAAATCCGGTCGATGTTTTCCTTCATGTTGGTTGGTGGTAACAATGGCAAAGCCATGTTCTTTGCAGATGAGTGATTATTGAGAAAATAATAAATTATTTTGTAATAATTTGCAGCGTTTTGTTTTTGATTAAGTAATGATTAGTCTTATCATAATTTGGACAGCCGTGGAAATGTATTTCGTTTTCTGACCAATATGACGAATTTGCCTCTAAATTCGAATACCTAGACAAACGTAGATGATTTTGGGGTTTAACAATCATGTTATTTCAAAGAAAAACCTCTTAGCGAAAATGCTGTTATGACTACTTTTGGGTTTTTGTGGGCATCTTTGCGTGGAAATGTGCGAATTTGGAAATTTAAGAGCTCCTTTCACGCAGGATTCTATTCTACAACTATCATTATATGGCATTTTTGATTAGAGGAGCCGTTTTTTGCTCACAATGAGTATAACTCACATTTTTGCAAA